>VNJS01007360.1:272690-306746 GCA_008042575.1 Drosophila watanabei
GGGCAGTACTCTATATATAGTATTTAATCGGTTGCTTGTTGTGGGGAATCGTTAAAAGTTTGCTTTAGTTTAGATTTAATTTAGTTAATCGTAGTTTATATGACTTTTGGTTTAGTTCTTTAGTTGAGATGCATGCATTTTGATGTATTTGTGTATCTTGCTTAGGTATTACTTGGTATTTTGTTGGTTGCCATTGTATAATAAATTGCTCTTGAATTTTACTATTAAAATTTCTCATAACTCGCCATTAAAAAAATGCTCGTTTCGTTTTTAAACTTTCTTCTTTTTTTTTCGTGGAGTGTATAAGTGATTTTCATAATATTTTCGTTAGTTTTGCTTTTGGTTTTTTCCGTCATTTAACATTTATATGTATATTTGTAAGAATTAAACTAGAAAAATTCTAATCTGAGGTAATTATTCCATTAATTTGTATTCGTGTGTCTGTGAGTGTGTTGTTTAAGAGAGTGAGTACAATAAGTGCCCCCCTTGATCCTTTTTTGGGGTGACCAAGGAGGGCTAGTTGGGAAGCGTGCTTAGCCTAGAGCTTAGAGTCCTATGCCTAAGAGTCCTTAGGGGACCCGAAGCGATTCTACTTAGCGAGTGATTAACATTATTTTATTTTATTTTATTTTACTTTTCTTTCTTCGAAGCAGCCACAAAACTGTTTGCATTTCTTTTTTGTTTAAAATTTTTTTGTTTCGTTTTTTGTTAATTTTGATTAAACTTAGGGGAATTTTATGCGGAACGCCAGATTGTGTGTATAAATTTTGTCACAGTTATGAGTGTGTGTGTGTGGGAGTGTTGGAAAGTGCTTGATTGTTTTATTTGCTTTTGGAAAGAACTAAACCTAAGCTTACCGAAGTACAATATCCAAAATAGAGACGATCGAATTCGATTCCTATGCGAATTTTACAAATTTCAAGCCAAAAAATATACCACATATCATTTTCCTTAAATTTCATTTGATTTCAGATCATCTTTAATGCTCTCACAGTTGGTGTTCCTTATCCGAATCCAAATACAAGTAAATATAACCTTAAGACTCTCTTTCGAACTTAATTGCTAAGCCAATGCTCACAGATGTTGAGTTTATCCTTTGCTTTCCCTTCACCTTCACCTTCTTCTCATCATTATCTTCTTTATCAATTTCAATTTCAAATTCAATTTCGATTTTGCAATTACGAATTAAATATCACATATCGGGGAGCTCTTTTCGAATCGGAAATCAAGTGAATCCAAATGCAAATTAAAGTGCGCAAAATGATTGTATCCTGATCTCAAAAACCTAAGTTATATACGTTATAATGCCAATGGTGCTTATCAACTAGTTTGTGGCTGTCCTGGGAGTGTTCGAATCGAGTATGCCTTATGCCTAAATGAGTGCGATTCGAATGGTTCGAGTGGAATGATTTAATTCGATTCGATTTGATTTGGTTTGGTGTTGTCTTCTTGCGCGTGACTAACTCTAAAATGGAATGCGATGATTCGAGTTGGGCCCTGAGTCCTGCGTCCTTAGACTGTGGCGATGTGTGTGTGCGTGTTTCTCTGTTGTATGACTGACGTGACTGGACATGAGGTGACATGACATGACATGTAGATGGCGATGAAGATGACCCATTGAATGCTGTACATTAACTACACGTAATACGTATTCAAATTTACACTGCAAGTCCTTCATCTCTTCTGATTCCTTTACTTCTTTCCACTGCCCCACCTAGCTTCGGTCTTCGAATCGATCTTTCGAATCGATATCGATTACTGTCTTTTCTTATCCTTTTTTGTTTTGGTTCTGCATCTGAGGTATTGTCGGGTGCTAAAGAGCCACACACTCGGCTACAAACGTTTCAACAATGAGGTAGAGAGTTCTGTTTGCTTTTGTTTGCTTCGTAGTTAGTCTCTGTGTTTGCTGGAAGTCCTTGAATTCTTCTTCTTTCTCTTGATTAGTTCGCATACCTGAATTGCTTGGATGTTCTCTATATAAATGTAGTACTTATTCCCCTACGGATACGGATCACGCTCTCTCTATATACGTATTGGAGATAATTCATCAGATTTCATCAGTCAGTCAGTCGCTGTTGCTCATCACAATTTCAAAATATCGACACACACTCGCACAGGATCAGTCCTTCAGTTATCAGTTATCGGTTATCGGCTATCGGCTATCGCTAATTCTAACCCTAAATATAAATTTTTATACTTTTAATGAAGCTTAGCCTAAATCTAGTCTAGGGTAATACATGATCCTACAGAGAACAAAACACAACATCGAGGGTTACAAGTTAAAACGAACTGTGTGTGTGTATGTGTGTAAGTGTGTGTGGGCACTGCTAAAACCTAAGTACAACACATAGACACGACTTGGACTTGGTGACTTATAGCGAAATAAATATGGCAACGATTGTTCGACAATTCATACTCCATCAGCACGAGTGCGCCTCAAAAAAGATAATATATAATATATATAGAGATATACTGTATATAGAGGGGAAGTTCATTCCCGTGTGTTGCAGTGTAGTGTAGTTTGTGTTTCCTACTTGTAAGCCTATATAACCTATTAGCTAAATCAAAGAAAGCCCTATCAGGGGGTGAGATTTATGTTTCTTAGGGGATTTTTTCGCGAGTTGGGGCTTCCGCAGTAATGATTGGCTGCCTTGTGGGGCCTTCGCTCGTATTGCTTGCTCAACACTCCAGTTTTTTGCTCCTATATAAGTTATAGGGGCATCCCGGGATCAACCGACTGTTGGTCCACTTAACCAGCGGTTCCGTTCCACATCGTCGGCTCTGCTCTGTCGCACTCGCTAATGCTTAATGCTAACACGTACTCTATAGGGATAATTCCAATACAATATTCAATACAATACAATACGATACCAATAATAGCAATACGAATACGAATGTACGAGGACGAGTCCATATGCTCGCAAGTAAACCAAATTCGTTTCTAGCAAAACCTGTGCAAAATGCCGCAAAATAAATTAGTCTCCTACGGGGGATTTCAATTTCGAATTCGTTATCCTTTTCGATTGAAGATCGCATATGTATTTCTTCTTGACGCGTTACCATATATATATATATATATAAATACACTTAGTTGCTAAACAAGTAGTGCAGCCCTCTCAAGCGAACTTAGGTTGGGATCATAAAACTGGGAAGGGACCTGGGTTAAGGGGGATCGATTGATTAGTTTAGGAAGAATTACGAAGAAGAATTGATTTAAGGTTTGTACTTTGGCATGAAATCTTCAACTTAACGAGAACAAACGTGAACAAAAATTCGACTACAACATTTCGACCTTCCACATTTCTCATTTTCGCTTTCACTTTTCACTCTCACGCTTTCAACTTAAAATTCAACTAAGAAATTGATTTAGTGCTTGGGGAAGGACAGACAGGTAACTCAGTAAGCAATCAAGTTGGCTAAAGATCAAAGAAAAGGTACAGGAACTGGGACTCTAATTCAGGATAATCTCAGGGGGGGAAGTCGGTTTTAAGCTATCTGTTTAAGCTGCGATTAACATGTTCCTACGTCGAGTAATTATGTACTTTAGTGTGATTAAGATCCTACATATGTGTGTGTAGATGTGACTAACTGAGGTAGCTGCTAAATGCTAAACTAAGTCGCGATCGGAGGAAGCTGGATCTAGACCGAACTGGGAGCCGATCTGTAAAGATTTGAGTTAAGATCTCTGCTGCCCCACCATGTTCCTGGGTTCTCCTTCTCTCCTAGTCGGCAGTTTGTCGTCCGGCACTTAATTTGTTATCCTTTTAAACATATATTTATCGTGGGTTTATCTCAATCATTGCAGCAGTTTGCAAACCAAAGGAACCAAAATAGAAATCAAATAAAAATACAAACGCAAATTATTAAAAATATTTCATTTAATCATTTGAAAATTCAACAAAAATTCAATATTAATTGTAGTAATAATAATAGCAGAAATTAAATGTAATTTTTGTCCTTTTATGTAGTTTTTTTTTTTTGTTTGTTTTGTTTTGTTTTTATTGAAATACAATTAAATTTATTTAGTGGCCCGTTCACGTAGCACGGTGAACGGAGTACGAATAATAATAATAATAAAAATCAACTAAAATATTCAACTAAATTACATTAAAAGTAGACATTCAAGTTGAATTGCCAAAATGTGTGTTTATGTGTATGTGTAGGAGAGAGGTGGGAGTGGGGGAAGGTGGAAAGGGGGAGTACTGGGCGAGGGGTGGAGTCGGGTGTATAACATAAGAAGGTACAAAGTATACATATAATATATTACACATTACGAATTAGGCATAAACAAAAGTGTGCTAAGTGTGTGTGTATATTTAAGTTAAACAAAAATTACAATCAGGATCGAGAAATTTTCGTTTTTGGGGTCTTGGAAGTGGGACTTTCAGGATATATATAGAAGATTGGATGGGTTTTACATTTCGGAAATATTTGCTGCGCTGCAATATCGAAGGGAAAATATCAAGAGGATCGGATTGCGGTTGTTCAAAGTGCCTAAACTTCACCAATTTGTACATTGCGTCATCAGATGATCTGAGAGAGCTCGGAGGGAGCCATCAAAAATTGGTTTTTAAGAATTTTGGTTAAAGTTTAAACATTTTGCACGAGTTTTGGCCTGTTCCGGGTAACACAAGATCTTCAAATAATAGCACAAAAATCAAATCAACTTTGCATATTTACGGATTTGAGGGTACAGGGAAAAGCGAGCAAATATTTCATTTCATTTAACATAAAATGTATATCTTTTAATATATATAAAGAGTGTATTTTTGTGTGTGTTTTTCGAAGAGTTCTCTCGAGTACAAAAAAATTATAAACTAAAACAAAAACTGCTTGAAATTGTTTATAAATTGATTACTTTAAACGTACATATTTTGTTATATTTCGCCTTGATTTATCATAGTTTAATATATGCATTTAGAAAACATTGTTATTAGTTTGTTATTTGATTTATATTTGTTATTTTCGTTATTTGTTATTGATTTTTGCTAAGGAGGTAATATAAATTACATTTTAATGTGTTTTACTCTCGCTCTCGTCGCTGCTATCGCCTCGTCCTTGCCACTTCCTCTGGGCCTGGGCCTTCATTAAGAGTTAGTTTAGTTGTGATCGGAAGTCTGACTATTATTATTATTATCGTTATCATAATTATTACTGTTTCAGGGGTCTCTGCTCTATATACTTGATAGTTTTTCTTCTTCTTGGTGGCTGAGGTGGGCATAAGTTTTGTTGTGGTTTATCGACTGCGCATCATCCTAGCACATTTAACTAAAAACAAAAAACACTGAAAAATCAAACTAAAACACGGGGCTGACTTACGTAGTAGTTGGTGGTGCGGCTTGCATAGAACTTATTACCAATTAAATATCTATATAACTATATATGCTGCTTGGGGGGTTTTGTGTGTTGTTTGTTGTGTCATGTTTCCTTTTTGTGTGTGTGTTAGGGGGTTGGTTTCCTATAAAATAAGTTCACTTCCTTCACACTCTACTCTTCTAGTTAGATTAAAACCTTAAATTTAGACGAAAATTATATATAAACTGTGTGCCAAACTTATATTATATATAATCCTCTCAAGTAAATGCCAAAAAAGTGTCGCTTGTCGTTTAGTTTCTATCAAATTTAGGTTTAGGGTTAAGGGTTAGGTTTAGGTTCGTAGGTTATAGGTAACTTAATGGTAGCTCTCTATAAGTATGCATAACGAAGTCCTCTCGTTACTGGTAGGTTGTGTGTGTGTGTTTATGCAAAAAAATCCCTTTTCTATCACTCAGTGTCACGCCTTCTGAAAATCATTTGTCCTTTAAATTAACCTTTATTAAATATTTGGTATGTAAATGGCGGCAATGCTAAATGCCCAAAAAAACAGAGGCGGCGTCTATTTATTATTATATTAATTATTTGGAAAGAAAGGTCAGCACATGCAGTTCTTATAAATCCCTCAAAAAGTCTATATTTCAAGCAGATGAAACCCTCACCAAAAGTCACCAAATATAGGGGATAAAATGGGGTAATTATAAGGATATAGGGACAAGCATTCACAGATATTCGAAACGGGGTTTTCTTTTTAATTTAATTCCCAAAAAATTCCATGCAATGCATTGATTGAAAACACAGAAATCGAAATAATCAAAAACTGAAAGTAAGACAGAATCGCTTATTTTCTAGATGCATTCACATTTGCTTTCGGGGTTTTGGGGTTTTAAATTTTTCTGAAAAATTTGTTCCTTCCGAACAGCAATTCACAGGAATACAAAAATACATTTTCAATGTTCACAGGGGCTGAGCAAATATCGGAGGTTTTTGTCACAGTTTTGGCTGTCTTCGCAGAGGCAATTTTGGTCGAGGTTTAGGTTTTAGACATTTTCAGAAAATGTTTGTTTGCAACAGGGTTTTCACGGGGGATGGGGCCTGGCCTAGTCACAATTTGGATCGGGGTTTCGTTTTTTAGAATTTTTTATAAAAATTTCGTTCGTTTCGAACACTCACAGTGAAGTTGGTTAAATGAGCTCGGGGTTTTCCCATTAATAATTGCATTTCCGAAGGAAAAACCATTTGGAGGAAAACCCAGCCACTCTTTCACAGATGATTTGACGAAACACTTACAGAGCTCTAAACTTTAGGGTTCGTATCGAACGCTTTAAGGTTAAGGTGCCAATTAAACACAGTTTCTGCTGATCTTTTTTTCTGGTTAAACACTTCTCACAGGGTACATATCAGGGGATTTTAGTTTTAATTATATTAAAATTTCACAAGGTTTAAAATTGGGAAATCAGGAGAACAGAAAGTTCAAAAACTTGGTACAGTTTTAGGTTGCCTAAACTGCATTTCACAGATGGAAATCTATCAAAGGGGATTTTATTTTTAATTTCATTAAAATTTTCACAGAGACTGGGAAATGATTTTACTTTAATTTTATTAAATTTTCACAGAATTTCGAAGTTGAAAATCAGAAGAACAGAAAGTGGAAAATCTAACACAGTATTGGGTAATCAAATTTAAGGTTTAGCTTGCCTAAACTGCATTTCACAGATGGGGATATATCAAATTGGGTTTTAATTTCAATTTCATTAAAATTTTCACAGAGACAAGTTGGGGATTTTAATTTTCACAGATGACATATAAGGGGTTTTACTTTCAATTTTATTCAAATTTTCACAGAATTTTAAATGAGAAAACTAAAAAAATAAAAGCAGGAAAATTTAACACAGTTTTTGATGATTGGTTTTAATGTTTAGCTTTCCTAAACTGATTTTCACAGAAAGAAATCTATCAATTTGGGATTTTACTTTTAATTTCATTAAAAACTTTACAGATTTTGAGAGAAGAAACTGAAAATATAAAGATTTAAGGTTTAGGTGACCTAAACTTTCTTTCACAGATGAATATCAAAGGGGTTTTTATTTTCAATTTGATTAAAAACTTCACAGATTTAGATTCAA
This sequence comes from Drosophila watanabei, assembly GCA_008042575.1. Taxonomy (NCBI): domain Eukaryota; kingdom Metazoa; phylum Arthropoda; class Insecta; order Diptera; family Drosophilidae; genus Drosophila; species Drosophila watanabei. The sequence goes on from VNJS01007360.1 coordinate 280,130, forward strand.
GAAAATATAGAAATTTGAAATCAAAACCAGAAAAGTTTTACTGAAACACAGTTTTTTTGCTGATCAAAATTTAAGGTTTAGAAGGCCTAAACATACACAGAAAGGAAGGTTACCAATTTTATTTCAATTCAATTGAAATTTTACAAAAATTTGGGCATGAGGGACGGGGTTGGGATTTTCTCAGGGGATTTGGTGACTTTTCAATGCACGGAATATATAAACACAAAAACAGGAAACATTGAACCGCTCTATATAAATTGTTTGGATGTTTGCTTGCATACCATTTAATAAAATTTAGAAAAAATCGATCTTAAAACCTACTAAGCCTAAAACGACAGTGAGGAGTGCCAAGGACTCGCCACCATTTTAGAGATCCATCACATACGGCTGCTCTGCTTGAAAGAACCCTAAGACGTACATTGATACATACACGAAGATCGCTCTATAACCTAAACCTTAAGCTTACTAATTAATGATCACGCTGCGCCAAAAGTTCTTTATGTTTTCTATTCGTAACTTTTTTTTTTTTTTATATTTTTTCTTTGTTTTTTTGAGGACTTACAACATAGAGAATGAGTGGGGGGTCGTGGGCGAGGGTTAAGACTGCTTGAAATACTGGGGGTTAAAGTTGATTGCATGTGCCGCCTTTGGCTGCTGGTTGTGGGTGTGATTTATTCGGAGGACCTAACTGAACTGTGTGTAGGGTGTGTGTTTGTGGTGTGTCGAAAGATTGGAGGGAGAGAAACTTAATCGGCCTAGATTTTTGTTTGTTTTTGTGTTTGTGTGTTTCGCTTACTAAAAACTAGGAATTAATTACCAATCGCTTAGGTAAAGATGTGCAACTTATCGTTTAGGTTCTCGTTTTGTTTTTGTTAAATTTAGGGTTTATGTTTAATTTTACGTTTTCGCATTAAATTGTAGCAAATGTTTCGTATGTTCTCCCCATATATCTCGCCTTACTCTCTCGTCTACTCCTACTTCTACTCTCTATCTCCTTAACTCCCTTTTGTTTCCTTTTTCTTTTCCTTTTTTGTGTGTTATTGAGCAGCACAGCAATTATTATGATTTGTTTAAACAATTTATAAATGCCCTGCCTTCAATTTATGCTAAATAAAAGTGATGTAAATGTTTCTTCTTCGTTACTACCTTCTACTTTTCTTTTTTTTTTGCTTTTACATTTCGCTTGGTTTTCCTTTTTTTTTGGTAAAATGTATAAAAAATTGCTTTAAAAAAATTAAAAAATTCATTGCTTTTGTTTTTTGCCTTTCTTTTAGGTATATAGGTGTAGTTAGGTGTTTGTGTGTAAATTAAAAAAAAATCTAAATAAAAAAAAAAACTCAACAAAAAATAACAAGAAATTTGTTTTTAGTTTTGCATTGTTTTCTCTCGGTGTTCTTACTATTGTTGATGTGTATATGTGTGTGTGTGTTTTTGTGGGTGGTATACATTAAAAAAATCAAAATGATTTTAAAAACTAAACACTTGTGGCTTGTGGCCTGTTCTCCTGCTCTGGCTCTTCTTCGTTTGCTGTTAAATTTTAGCTAAATGTAACAAAATGCGATCCTAGTTCATGTTGAGATAATCGTTGAAGAGCTGCATGCAAGCGGCACCCCCGCCATTGGCCACTTCCGCCTCCTGGAACAGCTGGTTGCCATAGAGCGGCCGTCCCCAGATATTGGCCGCCTCGAGGAGCTCACCCGCCGAGGAGGAAGAGTTCGAGCTAACATCAGAGGTATCGGTTTTGGCCTGCTGATCCTGATTGATGTTCAGGTTGCACAGGAGATCGGTGAAGATGTCGTGACTGGTTAGATTGGTCCTGGCTGCCTGCTGGCCCGGCAGCTCCCAGATATTCGGCTTGCCGTAATGCGAGGCACCGCTCCATCCGTTGGAGGAGGAACTGGAACTGGTCAGCGAGGCTGTCGGCGAGGCGGCATGTGGCTGATGTTGCTGCTGCGACTGATGATGCTGCTGCTGCTGATGCTGCTGCTGTAGCTGCTGCTGCTGCTGTTGTTGATCCCTGAGTGAAGCCGCTGCTCCCTGGCTATTCCACAACATCATCTTGGAGGTGTCGTTGCCATGATTGCTCACCGTGGGACTAAGCGAGGGCTGTGATCCGCTGCCCGATGAGCAGCCACTGCTGCTGCTGGAGCAGCCCCACAGCGCCGAGATGGCATCGCTTTGGCCCCAATTTGACTGCATCTTGTTGTTGCTGTTGTTGCTGGGGTTGCTGCTGGCTGCTGCTGCTGAATTATGGCTAATGATTAAGTTACTAATACTGCTGCTGCTGCTGATGCTGTTTCCTGTTGTATTGGTCAGTAGAAGACTCTCAAGTCCTGGTACTTTCTGTGTTGCAAGTTGCTGTTGTCTCTGCTGCTGCTGCTGCTGCTGTTGCTGTTGCTGTTGATACTTGCTCATCGCATCTGCCATGGCCATCATGTTGATGGTTTTATTGGCCTGCTGCTGGTAGTTGCTTCTCTGGAAAGTGGCAACAACAGGCTGATGTTGCTGTTGCTGTTGCTGCGACTGATGCTGCTGTTGCGGCTGATGTTGCTGCTGCTGCTGCGGCTGATTATGCTGCTGTGCTGGCTGCTGTTGTTGCTGCTGCTGTTGCTGCTGCTGCTGCCGCCCTTGCTGCTGATGTTGCTGGGCATGAGGATGTGCTCCAATCAAGTCCGGATTTATTTGCTGCTGCAGCGGCGCCGAATAATCAATGGCGGCATTGTAAAGCTGCTGCTTGGACTGCTGCTTGGAGCTGGATCCGTTCGTTGCTGATCCGGATCCGGAGGCCGTTGAAGCTCCCGGGGCACCTGGCGCCTGAATGGCAGCGGCGCCTGTTGCTGTACCCACGGGCGACTCCAACGGGGCCTCATGTTATGCGAGCGTTGGCAGCCGTGTCGATGCAATCGGCACGGGATTCTTGGCATAGCAGAAGCTCAAAGGCTTTACAAAATGCGTATCCTGGGTGTTGCAATATGGACAGGTCACGCCATGTGAGTAATCACTGTAGAAGCTAAGACGCTGCTGCGGATGCATGAGCATCTTGAAGCAGTTATTGCACTGAAAAGGAGAAATTGGGATTGAAATTAAAGCAAAAATAAAAGTTAAAGAAAATTAGAGGTTAAAGCTCTTAAAATTTAATCTTAACAGTGATAAAAAATACTTTTTAAGGCTAAAAAATTACCTATAGCTTGTATTTTTTCTTAAATATTTCTAAACAATTTATTATATTATTTTTTCTATAATAAAAACTCACCTTGAACCGCTCGGCGCAGCAGGGCATGGCCGCAAAGATATCATACGCATACATGGTGCCCAGGACCAAACTGGAGCCATCCCACGGCTCCTTGCAGAATCTGTTTGAAGAATCGAAAAGAGTATTTATCATTCAAATGTCCATTTCCCATTTTTCATTTCCCCCACATTTCCTTTGCAATCCTTACCTGCAGTTGATGACGCGATTGCTGGAGGTTCCGTCCAGGCAACTCATGCAAACACAGGTCAAGTAGAGAGTGCGCCCCTCGTATTTCACCTGCAAAAAACGTAGTCGAAAAAAAGCGGAAGCGTTGAAAAAGGTGCAGACAAAAGGCTAAAAAGAGGGCAGGAACCAGCCGCAAAATTCAAGCAGTATCCTCGGGGTCTCAGACATACACACACACAGTAACAATGAGAAATTATGGCAGGAAAAAGAATAAATTCTAAGACCCTGAAAAATGCACTTGGGAAAAAGCATTTAAGTATGAATTTGGGGTTTGTTTAAATATTTAATAAATTTAAAATGTTTGGAACTATAAAATATTTATTTTCTGTTTGATTAATGAGCCTAAATTTAAAGATCTAGACTTTTAAGACTATAAAAAGAGACTAGCAATATTTGCTGGTTAAAAAATGACTTTTAAATCGAAATATTACTCATAAAAGTCTATAAATTTGCACATTTCCATTTACTAACCATCATAAATTCCCCTTTTTATTACTTGATTCTCCAAAGTATTTAAATAAAAACCATTTCAAATCGTTAGCAAACACAGAATTTTTTCTTCAAAGAAACAGCCAAAGTTGATTTTTTTATTTTCGTCTAGTTAAATACCCTTAAAAAGCCTCAAAAAAAAAGAAAAAAAATTATACCCCAAAGTAAATAAACCGCCTTTTGTTAGGGTATCAGCTTTCTGATTTTCTACTTTTCCACTTGTGTCAAAGGGCAAAGAATAGAGCAGGGCAAAGGGGGGGTGGCTCAAAGACCAAAGAAATGAGCGCATTCTTGCATGCCTGACAAAAGGCAAAGGGAGAAGGAGTAGGAGAAGGAGTAGAACCCAGAGCAGGAGCTGAAACTGCAGCTAGGAGAAGGAGCCCTGCCATTGCGACGCGACATAATAATTTCAAATAAAATGCAAAATGCATAAACTTGTCCAGGAGACGAGAGACTGAAGCCGCCGCTGCCGCCCGCCCACGAGCAGACCGACTGAAGCCAAGTCAAAGTCAAGGGGGGAGACCCACCAGAAAGGCACAAAAGAGCCAATTCCAAGTGGAGCCTGTAAAGGCAGCAGCAGCAGGAGAAGCAGCAGCGGCAGCTGGCAATGAATTATAAATCCAGGCTTAAATTAAAGCCCACAGAGGAGTTGCAGTTGCAGTTGCAGTCGCAGAACCCTGTCAGCCAGGGAAAGCAGGGAAAATAAGCCCACAAAAGCGTAGGTCGTGCGTGCAGTTTCCCCTTTATTTTTTTCTTTTTCTATTTTTTTTTTTCTTTCTGTGCAGACACAAAATGTAAAAATACAAAATGTGCAATGTGCAGTTTTCCTGCACTCTTCCCTGGCGTAATTACGCCGACTTAAATGGGTCATAAATTGCGGGGACAGGCAGGACAGGCATCTCCCCGAGCCCAATGATGGGAGTGGCGCGGTGGCAGTGGCTGTGGGAGTGGGAGTGGGAGTGAGTAAACGGTGGAGTCCACCCGAACAAGGTGGAGTTGCAAGCTCGTCCCGCTAATTGCAGCTGAAAGTTCTTGGGGCCACGTGGGCGAGTGAAAGCGGAAAGGTTGCTGTGCTGCCACGCGAGTGGGAGTGAGCACACATTTGACGTTTTATAAATGATGAGGATGCACTGGGAAAAATTTTACAAATCGGAGTAGAAATATTGTACTAAGTTCTCTAAGAAATTTAAGAGTTTCAGGAAGCAAAACTTCAATCAAACATTTAAAAGCAAATTCAAGAGCTTAAATTAATTACTTTTCCTATAATTCTTCTCTCATAATTTCTCATATATATATTTTTTCTTTCAGTGTCTTTCATTACTCACCTCAATGCAGCCGCTGGAATGCTGCTTGGGACTGAGGAAAAAGGAGCCATCGACCAACGGATAGCGATCGAAGACAAGCAGCGGCTCCTCGCATAGAATGCAGGCCACGCGGCTCATCTGGGATTGGGCCAAAGAGGAGAGGATGAAGAGCCGGGTCTCATCATTTCCATGGTTGCCCTCGTCCTCGATCTGGAATAAAGAGTGAAAAAAAATTGAGAAATTATAAGCGACAAGCTTAGAAAAGTTAACACACCCAAAAGGTAATATATTTCTTGTTAATATTTATAGATCTAAGGAATGTCCTCGCGACAAATTAAAGATACAGTGTAATAAGATATATAATATGTACATAATAAGAATTATATTTATAGGTATTCTAAGTATGCCTTTGAAATCAATAGGAATACATTTTATTTCTAAAAAGTTTAGAATTTGACTTTTGAAAAACTCTAAACATTTTTATCATTGAACCTTAACCCCAAAATAAAATATTTCAAATTCAAAATAAGCAAAAGTTCGTTACCCCCGCCACAGCCACTGAACCACTGTGTGTGCTCCCTCTGGCCAAGAGGTGTGTGTGTCCAATGAACATTTCCAATATATGTCTGCCGAGGGACTAAACGAAGCAACCAGCGAGCGTCTAAGCGCCAACAAATGAACCATAAAATCCAAACGTGCCAGAACAACAAACGAAATAAAAAAAAAGAACTCAGTCGAGGAGCTGCTGCTTCGTTGTCTAAGCCAAAGTGGCTAACACGTTGCCCAAATTGAATGCACACAAACACACACGGGAGGACACAGGAGGACCACAACCAGGTAACCATCTAAGCCAAGTTAAGTCAGCCAGCCAGGCCAATTCCCAAATCGATAATCAATATGGCGAGCCGGCGGCAGTGGAGCTCACACTCCAGTTGGTTCCAGTTCCTATATGACGGGATGCGGGGTAATAAAGCCGTCAAAAAGGCAAAAGGTGTTGAAAGGATCCACGAAATATGGCCAAGGTGGGAATAGTTTCCAAAGGCCATCGCCGCCAATCAAAGCCAACTAACCCAATGATGAGGGAATATATATATTTGCGACTCTGTTTTTGACCGGCACCTGACCAGACGGAATAACAGCACTCAGACTCGAATGTTTATAGTTTATATAGTATATATGGACAGGTGAATAATTTAGTGAGTGTAACGAAATTAAGGCCAAAGGACACGTAGAACCAATCAATTGCAGCTGAGGAATGTCTTTCTTTTGGGTTTAATGCACTTTTAATATGCGGAGCAAAAGGGGGATAGGAGGAGGAGTAAACACAAACCCCTAAATCTCCTTTGGCAACTCGTGCTAATATTTGCACAGAATGACAACAGCAACAACTCTTGGCTAAAATAATCAACAAATTAATATTTGCACGGGCTCTTCTCTCTGAGCCCCCATTGCAATTGTCTTTTCTGGCCCGTTTGTTTGCCAACTTCTTGGGGACCAGCTCATAAATCTTGGCAACAATAAAATCAACTCTTAACAACAGAGATTCGATTAATGAATGTTTGCACTCCGGTATTCACTTCTGCCATGGTAAGCGATACACGAGCAGGCACAAAATTTTCACTCATTAAACAAAGGAGACTGAAGTCCTTGTCCTCGAGGAAGGGTGAGTTGCTAAAGCAATTAAGTTGATTGCTCAAGGAGAGACCATGTTGATCCTGGGCCCGGGTGTGAGTGTTGTGCTCGTCTGGGATTACGGACGATAACAATATAACCCAGATAGCAGAGGCAACTGCAGCAGGCAGCAATAATGCTTCACGTCAGCTGCCTGTATTGCCTCTTCTTACATGGGGGAAAAAAATAACACACACAAGAAATAATAAAGGAATGCAGACGCACATGTGTAGTACATTTCATCATAGTCCTGGCAGGACTTTCTACGGCTTTCTCTCTGGGTTTTTAAGGCACGGAAAGAAATGGTTGAAATTTGTTTTAAATAAGGAAATATAAAGGAAAAAACAGAGTATTATTAGGTTTAATTATTTTTGTTCTTAAACAATTAATTTTGTTTTTATTTAAATTCTATTTAAGGCTGAATTCTTTCCGAAGTATAAAGAATATAAAATATTTAAGGCTTTCTTGGTCAAGAAAAAGATATATTAATATATACAAATTCGTTTATATAATTCTTTGACTTTAGTTTTTAAGAAAATTGTCTTTCAAGTATAATAATTATTTATTAAATTTTCCTTTGAATTATCCTCTTAAATTATTGCTCAAAAACTCTCCCCATATTTTATTTCTCTGTCTCGTTTCATAAATATTTCTCATCTTCATGTTCGCTACGTGACGATTTGCTAATTTCTCCGAGCTCAGTTCAGCGCTCGATTCTGTTGAACTCGCGCCCCCGAAAAAAGAGAATGAACTCTGGAACTGAGCAGCAAAGGATTGAGGACTCTCTGTCTGTCTTGCTCTTCATAATTTATGGGAGTCGCGTGTGCAAAGTTTTTTGGTAAAACCGCAACAGAGGGAGCGAGCTCTTCTCTCTCTGAACAAATTATAAGCATGAAATTATTATTGCCGAATTTCAAGATTATTGTTAGGAGAGAACACACAAAACTTTTCATGCTGGCGAACCCGTAGTAAAAGTCAAAAGTCGAAGTGCAATAAACTCCTAGAACTCTCTATCTCTCTCTCTATCTCATGCATTGGCTCTTTGGCAGGACACAGCACTAATGAAGCCATTGAGTTGTCACTTCCTTTGGCATAAATCAGGCAGCACTTCCTTTTTCCGCGCGCCCATAAATATCAACAACAACCAACACCCAAAACTCTACTCGAGAGCCACAAATCAAAAAGGTTTCTTTTTCAGAGGCCACACCCCGAAAAGAGTCCCAGTCCTAGACAGACAATGGGCTGAACCAGCAACTTGAAATACAATTCAATGCGAATTCAATTCTCGTTAGTTTTTGGGTTCAAAGTGCTTTGCTTTTTCATAAACACATTAAATTAAATGGCGAGGAGTAGGAAGTCGCTGCTGTTAGTTAATCCATTAAAAATGTCAGCCATAAATATTTCAGTTCAAGAATTTTCTCCTTCCCCTTTACATTTTTCTCCTCCGTTAAGCTCTATGCCCGAAAGTTAATAAAACTGCTTAATATTCTCCAATTCGCCTTTTGTGAGTGTTTGTGCAGACAGTGAGCAAACACACATGGTGAGTGAGAGCCTCCTTTCCTTCTCCTCTTGCCCCTTTTTTCACCTTGTTTTGGTTACCTTTTTAGAGGGAAAAATCCTCATTACCGTTCAGTGGGCGTTATTGCGGAGAAAAACTATTTTATTAACCCGGAAAAACTGTTTACCCGACCATCAGTTCTCAATTGTCAATTGTCTCGGGCGTTGTGTGTGGGGAAATTGAAAAATTGTCTGCTGTTTAAATGGTTTTTCCCCTCCTCCATTTTCCACATTGCAGAGAAACCTATGTAGGCGTTCTGCTGTTGCCAGAGAGACAAAAGAAATGGCAGAATAAATTTGAAAATTGTCATCGGGGAAAAGCTGACAGCTCCGGCGTGGGCGTGGCGCGGCGGTGCTAGGTGCTTAATTTAAGCAGCAGAAATAAGTTTGCTGTCTCCCCAGCGAGACACTTTGATCAATGGGCCAGATGTGACCTGTGGATTAGGAGTTAAAGCCAATGACAACAAGCCACCGACAATGGCAACAATACTCTCTCTCTCTATGCTTTATACTCTACAAGAGTGCAGAACACAAGACACTGACAATGAAATTGCAGTCAGGGAAAGAGATTAGGAGGGGAGAAAATCCTGAGAAAGGAGCGCGAGCACTTTTATAAATGAAATGGAGTAATAATATTTTGTGACAACAAAATGCAGCCAAAGCTAGGGGGAGAAAATGGGAGAGAAAGATGGCTCCGACTATGAAATACCTTGGTTTATCATACTAATGAAAAGATAATATTTACGAGGTTAAAGATATTCATTTAACTTAAAATTCTATCATAAACAACTATATTCTTTTTATATGAATTTTTAATTAATCGTTTTTAAGCAGCCTTAAATATTAAGAAAGGTTTAAAATCATTTAAAATGTCGCTTAAAAGTATGCTAAAAATGTTAAAACTTTTTTGATTAAATTTTTTAAGACAAAACTTTTAATTATAACATTTTGTTGAGTTTTTTTTAGGCATTTTAGGACTAGAGGAGATTTTCCGCAAAAAATATGGAATACAAAATTGTACAATCAAATTTTTACAAAAAACCTGCTCCCTAAAATATTTTACAGCATACTTTTAGACACATTTTTAAATGATTTCAAATCTCTAGAAATATTTTTCCCCTCCTGATAGTTTTTAGGATCAGAAATAATATCTAAAAGGACTCTATTTCTTTCTTAAACACTCTCCTCTTTTGAAAACCAACATTCCCTAGCACCATTTCCTAAGACTTCCCTTTATAGTAAAGGAAAACACAGCATACCGCCAGGCGCAGCTGTTCAGGATCCTAAGAAGCACAGAGAGAGAGAATCAGTGGAATTAATATGGGTTTGGGGAGCAAGCAGCATTCACAGAAACACCAGCAACAATGCAACCGAGGCAACCCAACTATACAGCAAACATGGCAGACAAACAAACATTTCAATAAATTCAAAAAGTACCAAGCCAGACAATGAAAACTGCACCGAAGCGTTGCAAGAGGGGGGAGGGAAGAAAAACAAGCAAAAGGAGTGCCCGCTGCCAAGTCAAAGGGAAAAGCCTGTGCAACAGCAACAGGGAGTGAGTGCAGCCCCGCGTTGCAACAACTGTGAAGTGGCTTAAAAGCTTGTCCAGGGCAACTCCTAAGAGGCAGCTGCTATTCGCATTGTTTTCCCTCCCCCGCCCTACTGGAAAATCTCATGTCATTTGCACTTAATTCAAATGCGCGACACAATTGCAAAATAAAAGTATATATAAAAACAGAAGAAATATCAGAGAACGAGTGACAAAGTTTACATGGAAAAGAAGAGCTTTGCATATATCTGGTCGAGGGGCTTGTGTCTGGGTTTATAACTTCATTAGGCGCAGTCGAAATGTTTTTGATAAGCTGCGTTTTCCAGGATCCTTTTCCGCGGGTTCAAGAAACTTGTGTGCGCCAAGTTTTTGATGTCCTTGCTGAGAGAGATTCCCTTTCGGTTGAAGAGCTCTGTCCCCGTCATTTTAATTCCTACTCATCCTTGATATTTGCAGTATTTTGCATTCGCTTTTAGCCATTAGCCAAAAAGAAAAATATCCCTCTTCTGACCTTTAAATATCAATTTGCAAATAAATTGTATTTGCTTTTGTTGTTTTTGCTGCTGACTGACTGGACGTTGGAAAGGAAGGCAGGACCCTGGACCCTGGACCTTGGGTCCTGTTATTTATCGTGCGTTCAATGTGCTATGGCATAATGGCTTTCTTCGATTTATTTACAAAAACAAATGCAATTTCCAATTTCATTTTTCTGCCAGCGCCTTGAAGTATGCTTTGGCCTTTTTTTCTCTCAAAGTTTATTGAACTGCAGCATCCCCGCCGCGAGGCTCCTTTCCCTTTTTAGTCCTCAGCTCTCTACTCTCTTTCTCTGCTCTCCACTTTAAACTTTATTCCCGGGCATAACAATTATTTTTATATGAAAAGCAAATTTCAAAGGCATCTCCCAGACATTCAGCCAGACATTGATGGTTATTGGATCCTGCGTATCCTTCGTATCCACGCCCCCGCATTTTTGCTGCGCTAAGTAAGCAATTTAAATGCATTCCGGTTGGCCGTTAATAGTTTTATTACATGGCCTCTTGTTAAACTTGATTGTTTAATTATTTTTTAAGGCACTCTCTCCGTTCTTTTCTCATTTTTTTCGCAGAAAAAGTCACAGTACATTGCTTTGATTTGAACTTAATCCCCAGGACATTAGCAACCGAAAAACTAAACGAACTGTAAGCCATTTCCCGCGGGCACAAAAGGGGGTAAAACTGTGAGGAGCATAGAGTGTTGTATCCTCTTTGGTGTAATTTCTTCCACTTAACTTAATCCCCCCAGATGCTTTAAGGCAAGCAAACATATGTATCGCTCCAATTGGGAGCTCTCGTGTTTATATATATAGCAGCAAACACTGGCGTTTTCTATTTATTTTTCTTCGTTTGCTTGCTTGCACAGTGCGCTTATCAAGCTGGCGAACGGTGCGTATGCGTTATGTTATGAAATTTAACCCAGAGGCTTAAGAGGGGCATTTTAAATGCAATGATATATTAAAAAATAATAAATGTGATTTAAATAAACATCTCCATTCAGAAGTTAAGTGATTTAAGGTAAATTTTAGGGTTATTTCATTTGTAAAAACTTAAGTGTTTAGTTTGTTTCTCATAAAACTATTCTGATTTATAGTTTTATTTTAAAAACTCTCTTCAGAAAATATTTTAAAAATAAAAGAGAACATATTTAACGGCTTTACAACTATTATAATTTATTGTTTTATTATCAAAAACTCTCTTCAAAAAATGTACAAAAAAAGAGTATATATTTTAAGCCTTGTTTAATCTCTTCTAAGCAACTTTTGAGCATAAAACCCAAGTTAACTTCAAGAACAAATAGTTAGTATACTATTCCTCACAATTTCCTTGCATTTTTCTAGGGTTAACCATAGCTTTACAGTTCTTATCGAGTCTATGGATCAATGAACCTTAACCGAACTACACTTTTTTTCCAGCTCCAGGCGGCGATAAGTGCTGTCAACAACAGAAATAGTCGGACGACAGGCCTCCATTTCGAAGTGCAAATAGTTAAAGAGGAAAAGCCACGGGGCGGAAAAGTGTAGGGAAAACAGATAAGAGTAGGGCCAAGTGGGAGTCAACAAACTGGGCAACAAACGGCTGCATTTACCCACCAATTGATCGCCACAAAAGTAAAGGGGTGAGGAGACAACAGTTGAACCTAATTAAATTTGCCTTTTTGCAGGCTCGCTATTTTTTTTCTTTACTCTTATTTTTTCTTTTCTATTTTTCCTGCTTTTTTTTGTATTTCCTATTTATTTTTCATTTTCTCCGCTTTTGTTTGCTGTAATTTTTATCGCGCAGCAGTGAGAAATCGCTTGGAATGGAACTCTCATTTCGGAGCATATCTTAATAATTGCCAGAGTCAGAGTCAAAAAAAGAATTTCAGAATAGTAAAATGGCAAATAAGAAAAGCAGAAAGCACAGAGAGACAGCCGTCTGCATTTTAATTACAATACAAAAGAGGAAAATGGCGTGGAAATTCTAACCTCAGGGAAAAGTTATAAGCTGGGTAAGAAAAAACAAGAAAAAAAAGCGCGGGTTTCCACTGGCCAAAAGTTTGATTAAAACAAAAGAGACAGAAAACTTTTCGCCAAAAAGGACACTCGATAGGCAACTCTCTGAGAAGAAACTTTTAAGAATGGCATTCATTGCAAATGCAAGGCTCCCTCACCCTTTTTTTTGTTAGAGAAAACTTTAACATTTCCAGGTTAAAGGTTCAAAATAATATAATTAAAAAGCGGGGTTTTCGACTCCAAACAAAAGCAATTCGCAACAGCTCACAGCTCCTGGCTCCTGGCTCAAGTGAAGGCCAAAAAGGAAAGCCTGGGAGTTGGGGAGCAACCATAAAAAACGCAGCCAGACGCAGACAATGAACGGAATCCTGCACACACACACACAAACAAGATACGCACATAATGAAAATGTCAAAATAAACACGACATTAAAAACCTCGAAAAAGCTCCGCACACACACACAAACACAAACACAGTCAGGACTAAGAGACAGACGGCGACAGAAGGAGCCAGTGCACTCGACGCCGCTTTAAAGGCCAATAAATGACGAGGGTCCTTGTGGCTGCACCTCAATGAGGGCTTATTTGGCACTCGAAGGATCTGGGAACTGAATCCACCGGGGAACCAGTTCCTAACAGAGGCAGTGTCGTGTTTAATTTAAATTTTGTGTGTGGGTTCTTTTTCCTGGAGTTTTTACTTGTGGGGTTATGACACTACTAAAAAAAATGTTTAATAAAAAGTTTTTAAATATTTGTAGTATATAAATTTATATTTATTCGATTTCAAGTATTATGAATTGAAATTCACTCTTAAAATAATTTTCCAAAGTTATTCCCAGTTCTAATTTCACCTAATTTTATAGTTCCTAAATTTGTGTTTGTTTTTTTCTTGGAGGTTATTTATATATGGTTTTATGGCACTGCTAGTATTTTTAATAAAAAAAAAATATTGAAACATTTTTATTGCACACATATTTTTATTCGTTTTATAGTATTTATTATTCAATTGATTACCAAAAGAATCCCTTAAAGATATTCCTAGTTCTCGTAGTTAGTTTTTCAATTTCTAAAACTTATGGCATTATGACACTGCATTGTTTTTTCTTTTAAAAGTTTTAAGAAATTATTGAATTAATACTTTAAAAATATTCGCTCTCTTGTAATATTAAATTTGAAACCAAAAACTAGTTCCAAAAGTTCCCCTAATTTCTACAACACATCTCTGTTTTCCCACAACACTCATATGTGTCACCACGATGATGATGATATGCTGATATCCTGATGATACCAAGTTTTCGTCGCTAATCGCCTCACAAAAGAACAAAAACACACGAGACAATGCTCTCGGTTTCGGTTCAACTTCTCCTCTTTTCCTCAGCTATTCCCACGCCTGCGGTTGAATCACTTTTGAAGGTGTCACTAACATCGCTAAGTGGCTTTGGCTGCTCCTACCGAGAGCTCTCTCCTCCAGCTCATTAGCATTTCTAATTAAGGAGCAGCCAGAGACTCGCATATGAGCCGCAAGGATAATGACACCTGCCACACTCAGACGGCGGGAAATGAGAACGAAATGGAAAGTGCTAACTTCTTTTCTCCTAGAATTTTCCAGTAAATTTTCACTACTGGCCATTGGCCATGTAAGCTGCATGTTTAACGGCAATTAGAGAGCACCGCCCACTTTTTCACAACACCCCCAAATATATATATATTTATAAAGAGAGAAAACTGACCCAGACAGTGGAGGGCGCGGCTGAGCTTCTATTAAAAGTGAAAACATTTACATTAATAATTAGCCAGCCAGGACCTCCCCCACAGCTGCTGAAAACTCGGCACTTTGTTGGACACTAAAAACTTCATCAAGTACACAGCGCACAAATTGCAATTAATCAGGAGAAAAGAGACAAGGACGAAGGAAGTAAGCCCGAGTTTGGGGTTAAAAAACTGCTCTCGTCCAAGTTGACAGTTTAACTGACTAAACAAGGTGCGATAAGTGCTTGCTCAGACAGGGGAAAACAGCCAAGTTGAACAGCCAAAAACAGAAATCAGCGCGCAGGACAATGACCAAGAGCAGATGGGAGGTGGTTCCGAGGAGACAGGACACAGGACACAGGACGTAGCCAGCTGGAGGAGGATCCAAACAGCAACAGCTGCTGTCAGCGCGCTCAGCGAAAAAATGAAAATGATTTAAAGCACATGGCCAGGGACAGGGACCTAAGCTAAGCTATAGACTTGGAGAAAAAGTATCCTTAAAAATTCTAAAAATTATATACAGAATTGGTTTAATTTATTTAAAATGTAATTATAAAATTGTAAAGTTTTTTTAGATCAGAAAACATTAGTTTCTTTTCAAGGAGGACCCTTTATAATCTTCTTTTTCTTCAGTTTCATTCCATTTAGTTTTTCCTTGCATCCCTTTCAAAAAACTTTCGCTAGCTTTTGTCAAGTTGTTTTTCCGTGTCCTTTTCAATGGCTTAAAGTTCAAAGTGCAATTTGGCTAAATTTCTGAATTTTTCATTGCATTTGCTACTTGGCTTGCACTCTTTTCTGGCAACTCCATTTTGGGTAATCAAACTAATGAACCTCCGGAGCTCCGGGAAAATGCTTACAAATTGCATTGGTCAGACATGTGAGAGGGTCAGTCGAGTTGAGTTGAGTGGAGTCCTTGACTCCTTGCATGAAAAAGCACAAAAATTCCTGTGCTGCCAGGTGGCCAAAGGATCCAAACACACACATACGTAGAGGTTAACCCTCAGAAAATAACACAAGCAAACAGTTTTCAAACATGAACCGCAGAGTAATTAAATTGCAGGCTACTCCTCTCTCTTCCTTTTTTGTATATATATATTTTTTTTTGCCAGGCTCGGGATTGAAGGACGAATTTTGAACTTGTCGAGGGGCACGGGCACGCATGTCGAGACCCCAGGATAATTTCATTACATTCACACAGAATGCGAAAAGACTGAACTGACTCTGAACTGAATCCCTTCGAAATGAATCCCGAAATAAATAAATAAAAATCCGACAGATACAAGAAAAAGGCGTTTGGGGGGCGTGACCGGTTCTTAATTAATTTTTGCAATCACCACTGAGACGGCAGCGATTTCCAACTTCGACTTGAGCTGCTTATGGCTAATGAACAGAAAATAACAAAACAATACTTAGATCGAAGGAGAGTACAACAAAATAAGGTAAGGAACAAATCAAAAACCAATAAAAGGCAATAAAGCCAAGTACCGAGGAGACAAGTTCAATGCACTGAACAACTTTTCCCCGCCTCCCTCTTCTTCCTTTGGTTATTTATTTAAAAGAAGCTTAGGATCAAAGGAGCGGAGGAGCTGATAGCAAAGGCAGCGCATAAATTTTTGCCAGCTTTGCAGAAATAAAAAGGAAATCCATTCAAGGATACAAAAACGCGTTAAGTGCGCCAAATAAAAAGGAAAAAGCGTTTGCAACAAAATATATAAAAAAAAACCAGCGTCGCCGAACAGAGAAAGGATATGCCAGCGATATTGCAAAGTTAAATCAATAAATAAAGCATCAAGCGGGGAAGAGTGGCGCCCCATCAACGTCATTAAATCAATGCTGCCTGTCGTTGCCAGCAATAGATAACGACCAGGACAAATCGGAGGAGTTCCCACTGCCAGGATATCCAAACCAGGAGACAGGAGACAATGACGATGGCGACGATGGCGGCAATGCAGCGAAAGTTTGCCAAGTGACATTAGCACAGAGAATGGACGGGGGCAGGATCCGAAGGTGGCCTAGAAGGAGCTAGGAACCATGGCAAAACACTTAAAATTCTGCAGGAAATGTACACTGATGAGAAAACTTAAGAAAATGCAATAAAATAAAAAAGACTGTAACTTTTACAAAGGGAATAAAATGGAATCTTTAAGGATCTTTATATAATCGAAATAATTAAAAACAATTTTAAAATAATGTAATATTACAATTTTAAATCCTTTTTTGCTGTCCATGGAAGAATTCCTTTTAAGGAAAATCTTCGCTAAACTTTAGGTTCTATAGTCCTTGGAATGGGTGTCCGTGACAAGTGGCGTCTGCCGAGAGTTGTTGTCAGACACAGCCCGCGACAATGCCAAAAACACAATTGGGGCGTGTCCACAATGCAGGTGGTAAGGGTGAGTTAAGAAGGAACCTGCCCTGGCCAGGCCAGGATCCTAGCAAAAAGCCATCTCTGTCTTTTTTCTCTCTCAATCTCCATCTCCGCACTCAAGCCGAGACAAACTCAATTGTTTTTGTGCAGAGCCAAGGCAAATTTTTGATTGAAATGCAGACAAAAGAGAGATAATGAGGACCGGAGAGGGAGCAGAGAGGTATCCTTCATCACTGAGCTGCTGATGGATTAGTTTAATGAAATTTAAGCGAGCCAAGAAAAGACTAGGAGCATCAAGTAGCAGAGTTAGTAACCCAAGAAAAGATTTAATAAAAAGTATTTGGAAGAAGCAAATATTTAAGAAGATATTTTAACATAAATTATACCATAATTTGTAGACTTCTTAAAGCTTAAATCCCTTTTAATTATATCAACAATCAATTACTTGCCAGGGCTAATTTTATTGATTTCAAACCTTGAAACTCTTGTGTCCTTGAGGGCAGCAAGGAAGTGAATCGAAGCCAAGTTAAAACCGACAGCGGCACGTGACCATAGGCAGCCAGCAGAGCGGAAATGTTTGTCTGCCATGGCCTTTAGCCTCCTGTCTCACTCTCTCTGCTAATTTCTGGCCAGACACCAGACTAAGAAGAAGACCAAGACAAGACCCAGACCAAGACCAAGTCCCCGATATAGCCATGTAGATGGGCGATAAGGCGTCAAAGTGGCAACAAAGTCAATAAGCAAAATGTTTGTGGTGCACAAAATGTTTTGCTGCCACAGCCGCCGACGGCATTGAAATCCTTTAATGTGCTGTTAACGATAAGCCAAACAAGGACAAGGGCGGCTACATATATAATATATATAGTATATATATCCCCCTCGATATGCAAAGGACTTTGGCCGAAAACTAGCTAGAAAACGAGCAGCGAATATTAAAACAAATAAGCCGGCACATAATGGACTGCCGCAGGATAGCCCTTAGAGAGCGAGATGGCCATACTAGACAGTGTCCTTCCTCTCACTCTCGATATTTTTGCGGCAAAGCTCTTTTGCGACCCATGTCAAATAAGTTAAACAGACATGAAAGGCTCCTCTCCTGCTCTGGCTGTCCCTACAAACCTAAGTCCGAAAAAAAAGAAAGTGGACACCAGGGAAAAAAAGGGAAAGAGCACAGATAGATATGGCAGTACTTAATGCGATATATACCTATCGTAAGGATATAAAGTGGGGAATATGATATTTTAGGGGATTATGATAATTTGATTGATATTTAAAATGAAAATAAACCTATAAATATGGATATTATAAAGGGAAAATATATAAAATTAATCTTAATGTTTATTATGACAATTCAGAAAAGGTAAATCCATATCAATAGTTATCGATATTTTCGATAAAATGTTCCATATTAATATTAGGTAGTATTTGTCTTGTAGTTTTATAAATTTTTTAGAGTATTGAAGGAATAGAATATTTATTTCGACAACCTTTTATATTATTTTTAATGTATTCCACGAAATATTTAATATTTCAATCTATAAATATTAATAACATTTTTCGATACATTGCATTCGATTTCCTTTTCTGAAAAACATCCCTAAAATCAACCCTGAGCGAAAGGGAAAGAGGAATTTTAGGTGAACCCAAAGTGAAGTTGGTCAATGACTCTACAAAGTCTGGCCCGCACCGAAAAATTGAAGTTGAAGATTTGCCAACAAACATACGAGGAGCAAATAACATAAAAATTAAATGAAATTTATTTACTTATGCGAGCCAACGGATGCGACTAATTGCTGGTGGCGACTACGAGGGGCTAAGCTAATGAAAAAATATGCATGTGAGGTTCAGGTAGAAACAGAAACAGAAACTCCAGACTCCCGTCTCCCGTCTCCAGTTCATTGAACTTTACCTTTGGCTGGATGGTCGTAAAAATCAATAGGCGGACCCCATGCCAGTTTTAAAATACATTTTACATTTCGTCCGTGAGCGAAATGAGCATCAAAGGCACTTCAAACATCAGCATCATCGGCATGCGAAAATGTTTCGACAGCCGCTTATGAATGAATATATATATATATGTTCATATATATAAAACCAACAAACTCTCCACTCAAAAAACTCAGCAGCAGACTCCAGTTGAAGTGCAAGTTTTTGGCAGACTGCGAGTCGATTTCTCCATCCATTTCAGGTTCAGGTTCCCTTCCCCCCAATCATCCTCCTCCTCGTCAAGCTATTTAAAGGCATCTTTATGAGGCACGCGATGCTGCAAAACGCAAAAATGTGCAACAGCAAACGAAGGAAGCCATTAAAAACGCCTCATAATTTAACGAGTAAGCACGTTTGATTGAAGCAGAAAGGGAAATGCACTCGCCAAGATATAATAATAATCATGGCATCTTTACAATTCTAATAAGGGGTTCTTCCCATTAAATTATAAAAGATCCATGGGTATAATAATAACATCTAATTTGATTACATTAAAACTACATATAAGATAGGAAGGAAACGATGAAAAAGCGCTTAGTTTTAAGAGCCTTAATTAAAGAAAGCACTTTAATTAATAGCAATTTAACTTAAATTCTAAGAAAGAATGCTTTTTTATCTATTTTAAATTGTTATTTTATTTTTTAAACATTATATCTACATTTTTTTAAATCTTTCACATACAATGTATGCTTACCCCTTAATTTTTTTCTATGACCACTGCTTAGAAATCAACCAAAAACCTATAATTTTCCACTGTTCGTATAAATAATGTTTGGTATTTGGTTTCCCCCAACTTTTATATTTTATGGACGTCATTCTGATTGCCTTTTTGCGATAACAAAACAGAAAAAAAAAGCACATTGCCACACGCTTGTGCCCCAAAGCTGTGGCAGCTGTTGGTAATTGAGTTGTTGCAACTGGCAGGGACTGAGACTTATCGCTGATCTGCAGCGATTTGCATTATTAATTAGATACGATTTAGCGAAATATTACGCATACGACCCATGGGCAGGCGCATCTCTTGAAGCTCAGCGGCTTAAAGAGGCCGATGATGATGATGATGATAATTTTGCTCTTGGCCAAACACCATTCATCAGAAACAGAGGAAAGCAACAGCAGCAGCTAAGTAAACGCTTTAAGTGGTAGGTGTTGAACCCCTGCGGGGATAATTGCACAACCTTTTTTGCGGGGCTAGATAGATAATGGAAAATGGAAAAGCGCCGTTGCCGTTGCCGTCGATTCAAATTTTACAAAGTCAAACAAACAGGCGGCGGAAAAGTCAACGAACTGCCGCAGTTGTTGTCATTTTCGGACTGAAAGTTAATGCTGCTCGTGTGCATATTGGAAAAGCTTGCCTACTTTGCGGCTGCCCGGCCAAAATATTCGAAATAAAGCAGCTTTTCTCTCTTTGCTCACTCTCCTCTCCTCAGTTCCATATCGGCGGCGGGCTTTATCTCCCTTTATTTTGTTTGTTTGGCTAATTATTGTCTTAGGTTAGTTAGTGTGGGCATGTGGGCTATAAAAATGCTAACTGAAAAAAATGCTGAAAGCAAAAGTGGGTGTTCTTTTTTTTTTTCTTTTTGCTTTTATGGCAAGAAAAATGGATGGAAATACAATTTTTTATGGCGTGACATCATTACTAGTTTAATGGAGGTATTAATTATAATTATAGCCTGTTGGGAGATATTACAAAATCAATTTATTGGGAAAAAAAATAAGGTGCGGGTGGGTTGGAAAATTAAAATTAAAGTTTATTTAGTGTGAAAAGAATATGTTAATATGAATAATAATTTACAATGGATATATTTTTCTTCCCCTTGAATCGTTCCTTAAACATTTTAATATGTTTATTCTCTTGTCTTGTTTGGGCATTTATTTAAAACATATTTTTCAGCCAAACAACGGACCACATTGGGCAATAACAAAAATTATGTGTGCTCTACCATGACATCTCTTGGACTTTTTCTTTGCTTAGGAGGCTTTGGCTCTCTTTCTGTTTTTTCATATGGTTCTGCTTCTTTTTTTGGGTCTTTATTTTTTTGTAGTTTTTTGTTCTTTTTGTCGGTCTCTTCCTTTTTTTTCGAGAATTATTTAAGTGCCGCATATGCTGCTGCTGGCTGGTCGGGCATTTTTGTTGGCATTTTGTCAAAGCGAAACATGTGCAAGCCATCTTTGAACTTGTTGTCTCTGTCGCCCGCCGTCATTAGAATGGATAATTGTGGAAGACGACCACTTGATTGACAGGCTTGACAAACGAAAGGAAACTAAATGTTCCAGGGGTCGTTTTTTCTCTAACAAGAGGGGCAGAGGCAGAGGCAGAGGCAAAGCGAAGCGTGTGGCAGATGTCAACAAATGTTCGCATTTATGGTCAGGCTCTCTGAGCCGCACCGCATTCTTGGCAGGAGAGCTGGCTCTCCTAGTCAGGCTTGCAACCAAATGGCAGATTAAATATCGTTTACATGAGAACCATGACAAAGTACAATGGGAATCGTGGAACTTTTGAGGTTTGTAAGTAACTGATAATGCTAAAAAAAATATTAGATTATTTTTTCAAATATATCAACATTTATTTTTAGTAATTTCTTGCATAAATATTACGTATACGCCATGAATGATGATCAAAAATTGAAATACCTTTGAACAAAGTGTTTTAATTTGAAATTAAAAACCATAAAAGGAAATTTAAAACCATAGAACCATGAAAAACAATATTTACCCAAATTTGCAGAATATTATTTTTACTAACAGAATAGTTTAAAAAGTTCGAGAAAATAAACGTTATTTCAAAGCTCTTTCTCTATTTTAATTTTCCATCTGAAAAACCCCAAAAACCCTGAATAATAAGCTCCAAAAACTTTCCTACAACTTTTTCCAACTTTGCACCGTTATTATTTTTTGGCTCCACTGTGCAACTTTAATTCTAATTTGCATTCATCAGCGCAACAACTAATTGCACAATATATGCTCATGTGTGTGCGTGAGTGCGTTCAAGTGTTCATGCGTTTTGTGCATTGTGCTATTTTTTCGATTTTTTGCCGCTCTTTCCACTCACATTCGTGCGCTGCTGTCGACGTTGCAGTCGAAGCGAGGCGGGTTAGCGACCGCAAAACTATCTGACATTAGATTGCGATGGCGGCCAAACGACAACAGCCGACGTCGACAGAGGCAGCGTAAAACTGCAACAGCAAGAAACACAGCTGAAATTGCAGCAGCAACAACAACAGCAACAATTGCATGTGTTGGCGTTCACTGTATTTCTTTTTTTTCTTGTGCCGGCTGTCACGTATGCACTCACGAGAGTTAGTAAGAGAGAGTCGAGAAAGAGCGGGTGGAGAGTAAAAGAGGCAGTGGAGAGTGCACAACGCCGACTATGGGCGATTATGACACCGCACGATGCCAAAAACTAAAACGGGGGGCCTCTAGGGGAGGGGGGGCTAAGTGCAGGAAGAGCACAGCAACTGTGGTTAACTGTGCTCTTTTCTTCACTAGTGATTCCTACAAAGTAGATTAACCCTTTACGTATTACCTTAACGATATCAATTACGGTAAAAAAATATTCCTTTGAAATTTGATATAATTTTTTTAGAAAGCAATATTTTTCGTACATTAAGCTGATTATACAATACAACGAAATATTTATCTATATTTCTATATTACCTAATCAGTTGAACAATGTACCAAACTTGTATACCCTTTAATTGCTAAACACAAAATAAAAAAAAAAAACATTCACTCAGCTTTGGCATTCGGCACTCGACATTTTAAGCGAATTTCCGTCGCAACGGATCAAATAAAGCAACGGACAAGCATTTGATTTCTATTTAGTTTTTCGCGCGAATTTTAAGTGCAATTTCTTGTCGATTGGCAACAATGTTGCTCAACATTTTCTTATCGCCCCGGTGGCATCTTGTACCCCCCTTCCACCACCTCTCTCACCATTTAGGGGGGGCGCGGGCGTTGAGGCCTTTTTTGAGATTTTCGAGAGAGATTGTAGCGCTTGATTGACTGCGTGCCTTTGCAGCCGCAACAAATCAATTTAGCCAGCGCAAACAGAGGGAGATAGCGCGATAATAGAGCTTTGGGCACTCCCACTCTCTTTGCCTTCCTTACCCCCTTTAAACCGTCTAAGCTATACCCTCGCTGGGGGAAAAACTCCACCTTGTACGATGGCCAAATTAAATGGCCAACAATTTATTGTCTGCAAAAGCAGCGAAAATTGCAAAACATTTTGCCATTTGCCGCTTTTGGCGGCAGCAGCAACTGCACACGGGGCGACTTGCAACGACGAGAGTCACTCAAGCAATAAATGCACTTAAAGGAAAAAAAATAAGAAGATTTTTAAATATTAAAAAATAAGAAGATTTTTAGATATTAAAAAATAATAATATTTTGATGCACTTTTAGCGTATTTAAATGAATTTGTAATAGTTTTTTTTACGTTTCTAGAGTTTAATTATTTACTAGCATGTCACGGAATTTGCATTTGAGAATTTTAAGTGCGCTCTTTTGCAGCAATTTTATAAAAATCAATGAATAGATTAGTGCCTATCTCATTACATTAAGATTAATACCAATTTTTGTCAATTTAATTTAAATATTTAAAATTTTTGACATTATTTTCTATTTTCCAATTTATTTTGAAATATTGCACTCTTAACTCTATTATTTTTCAGTGCACTATTGACGCGGCGCGTTGGTGGCGCCTGTCGATGATCGCAAATTTGAAAATTGCCAGTTTGCTATGCACTCACCCCCTTCCCTGGTCTTTTGGCCAAATTTACAGCTTGTAAACGGTTTTGGGTCGGCTGGGAGACAACACAACAAGAGGCGTGCAACTAAGTGATTTGCCACAGGATACCCCCCGCCACAAGGCGGAAATGCTGACGGTATCAACGTCACCGAGCAGCTCCGCCCACTCGAGATCAACTCACCTTAACTTAATGCCACAAAGAAGAAGATCGGCCTAAAAAACAAATCTCTCATAATTTCGATTCGATTTCAATGTCTTTGATCTGCTGCCGAAGGTCTTTTGTTGTATTATTATTCGTTCCCAGTATCATTTTAGGCAGCTGCCCGTTATTAATTAACAGCTGTGCGCTTATTATGCAAATTAGCCGCAGATGGGAAACACATCGATTGTGTGGGTAAAAAAAAAATATATATATAAGCTGAAAAAAGTCGTACGAGCTGGTTTTGATTCATCGTTTTGTCTGCAACTGACTGCCGGTTTGAATACTCACGACTTGCATTAAATATATAATATATAGAGAGTGTGCTCTATATAGGAAGTTGGATAAAGACGTTTTACATACCTGCAAAGAGATAAGAAAGAAATAATGATTAATTCAATGTTTACTTAAAGGTTATGAGTTAATAAAGTAAGGGAATGTTTTGTAGAAAATAACTTGGAAATACTTTAAGAAAGTCTTGGAATATGGTAATAATAAATGGGTTAATATAATTAATGAGTTTTAAAGAGAAATGTAAGATATTTCCACCTAACTCTTGGCTTATTAGTTGTCTATCTTATTTATCATAATGTTAAAGAGCTTCTTTCAATTATTTAAAAACGTAGAACAAGCATAAATAATAATTTTAGCTTTAGCTAAAAGTACCCCCAAGATATATCTCCAAAGACACAAGTCTTCTCTATCAAATTACATCTTAAAGTTATAGCTTAAAGCCACAAAAGCGAATCTCCTTTTAAGGAATCTTCAACAACCATGAAATTTATTTACCCATTAATTGTCAAGTACTCCTGCCTCCCCCTTTTTTTTAACAAAATTTATCAAGTCTATAATTCAGCATTTAAATTATGCAGATTATCCTTTCTGTGTGTGCCACATGCCACATGCATCATCTTCGGACAATGTCAACTCTGCAGCCGTTTCATGCCTTAATGAAGAAATCCCGCACTCGAATTTATTTCGCAATCAATTTGACAAATGTGCGGAGGAGCCTACATGGACCGATGGCCAGTAAAGATAGCCCAATAAAATGGCCAAGAGCCAACTGCCAACAGACAACAGGCAATAGGCAAGAGCTAAAGCTAGAGCTCTTGGGCATTTATAGGTCTAGGATCCCCAAAACAAGTAGCCAAGTGAGGCAAGCAAGCGTCGTAAACTTACACATTTTGTGGCCAATTGTTGTGCCGTACAGTGCGAGTCATAAATAAATACACGATACGCTTGCAACGACACAACGATCAGCTGGCCAAACACGGTCAAACATTTTTATGGTCCGCCTCATAAATGTCAGCGAATGTCTAAATTAGAAGCACTTTTTAGGGAATTGGTTGGGTTCTCTGACATTGACCTAATTCTTTATTTAAAAGAATAAAATATAATGAAACACAGGAGAAGGTATTATGGAAATGTGAACATTATATAAAATCACTTAGAAAAAAAATATATCTAGGATTTAGACTGAAAGATACTTATTTTAAATTAAAGGGAAGCAAAATAATTTTGATAAACTTCTTAAGAATATTTTTCTATACCAGAAAATATTGTTTCAAATTTTCCCAAGAATTTTTTGTGATCTAATTTTATAATAATATTTATGTATAGTATATTTCATGCCTTAAATAATTCCTTGTGCACACCACCATTTATTTACCATGTCTTTGTAATTAAATTGCATTTTGAGCGGCAAACCACCTCATTAAGGTCAAAATACAGTCAAGCCCCACTTTGTGTCTGTCGTCCGATGTTCGTTGTCACAGCGCCTGTAATTATGCACAGCCACGCCCACTTTTTTGCTGCCCTGCTTCCCCTCACCCCTCCCCCCATATAAGTAAGTTTAAATCGCAATTAATTTGCGCACCGCCAGACATTTGCAACTTTTCAAGTACAAATGCTAAAAAAAAAAGCCGAACATATATATAAAATGTACATACACTTTGCTCCGCTTCGATCTGCCTCGATCTCTAAACTATATATTCTATATTCTCTGTGGGTGTCACATGTCGCCCAAGTCGTGACCGAAGTCAATGCTGCCAATAGATATCGAACTATGGGTTTACAACCGATAAATGCCCAGCCAAGTACTTTGGAATGCCATAATGAGAACATTTAATTAGGAGTTAGGGTAGGGTTCTGGTAAATCAACATTTTTTACTTAAAACTTAGATTAATTAATAGATTTTACTAGTAAACAAATAGCAGTTAATACTTTGTAACAAAAGGTGGGGTAATTTAACAAAAAAATTTAGTTTTGGTTTGTTTACTCGAAAAATAGGAAGATTTATGAAATTTCTATTAGAATTCCCAAAGGGTTCTAGCTTTAACTTTTGATTAATCAGCAAAAATTGCAGTTTGTTTTCAAAGTAAATAAAATAAAAGATATTACTAGTAAACAAATAGAAGTTACAACTTGTTAAAATAATGTGAGAGGTAATAAAACAAAAAAAATTAGTTGTGGTTTTTTTTTTTCACTAAAAAAAAAAACAAGATTCATGCATATTTTCATTTTCATTATAATTCTAACTCTAACTTTAAATCTTAATAAATCAGCAAAAAATTTCAGGGTTTTTTTTTTTTCATTTTTTTTGGTAAGGAAAAAAAATTTTTTCAGGCTATTTTATATACATTTTAATTCTCTTTCTTAAATGAAATAACTCAAATTTTACTGATCTCTTTCAGAAAATGTCAACTTTATTAACAGACGTCTTTTTATGCCACAAAAAAATATTAGCTATTTAAATGATTTCTTTGCATTTAACGTTCAGTATTATTGTTTATTCATTCCCCTCCCCTCCCCCCTCCCCTCTGGATGCCACCATCTCTTTCGGCTGTCTGTCGTTTGTTTGCCGCTGTTTGCCTTTGTTATTTATGCATTTTTGTCATGGACACTTCGCTGGCGGTTGTCGCCATCGCGCGCAGCTCGTCGGTCATTACCACGAAAACCTCGAGAGTACGTTGTAGTTGTTACCCCCCCCCCCA